>QJNY01000008.1:237232-272731 GCA_004155945.1 Monosporascus sp. mg162
TTTTTTCCCCCCCCCCCCCCCCCCCCTTGCGTACGTTTTCTCTTTTCGTCGTTTGCACATGTGAAAAGCAGCACGACGATATCTAAGGTCGTAAGACCTCACTCTCCCCGAAGTGAGAGTTTGAAGAATTGTGGCCCGGTCGCTATGTTTCTCGGATTGGACTCTATCTTCCTGTGCCGTGTGGATAGGCGCTCTGGACATAGACTTGGCATGGCCGGTTATGCCCAGTTCCTTGGAAGGCGTAGATTCAGCCCGTGGCTGCGGTTCATAGCACCACCAGATGGGCACGTTGCCTAGCCGCGCGGCAATTGTTGCTATGACCCACCGAGTCCTTCTCAAGCTGTACAGAACGCTGCGTACACTACAACAAGCAACAAATCCGTTAGCGGTGTTAAATATGGATGCATATCCAGTCTGAGTTATTGTCTCCCATCTAAGGCATATATGGATTGTGATGGGGCTCTTGACTCGAGGTAACAATGATCTATAGGAGTCGGTTCGGCTCTGTTTGGTACTACGTTTATCCGCTTCTTGCCGTGTCTCTGGCCCGCCTCACGGTACGGACTATGCGCGGAGCTAGTAAGTAAGCTGCTCTCATCAGAGTTCCAGGACCATTTGTGCAACCTGGCATCATTAAGTAGTCTCGGAATCGGAAATATAGGCCTATGTATATAGCCCAAAAGTTTCGGAACACCTGATGAGTACTTAGACCTCGCGAAATCTAGCTACCTGGGATTCACGGTCATGTCGTTTCCCTGCGATCAACGGCCTCAAGCAAAGGCCGCACACACAAGGCGGAGTTGTTCGCATAATTCGTTTCTCCGATCTTGCGTGCCGCGCGAAGTGCGTCCCTGGCTGCGGTAACCCTACACGAAGGAGAAAATGGATTAATGTTGCCCGGGATGTTGCAGATCGTGCTCGTCGAGCTCCTTATCAGTCTAATAACTGGCGGTGACGAATTAACTCGGACGAAGACAGGGTTCCCCGCCCTATAAAGAATTCCTGGAGCACCCGTCTCACAGTTCCCGTAGTCGCAGGAGAGACCTGCCTTATACCGATACCAATTCCCACTGGAACTTAACCGCTGGCATAGCATCCGCTACGGGATACCTAGCTTCTGCAGTTTAACGCCTTCGTGAATAGGGGCGCGATGGTGATGTTTTCAATAACAGCAGTGTGTTCCTAGCCCTCTGACCATAATTGGGGATTGTTCCAAAGAAGATTATGTAGAACACCATTGTTTGTAGTCCCTGCAGCGAAGAGTTTCCCAAGGCTGCCGTGTCGTGGTATCAGCAGTGGACCATCCTGCAGCCTACGCTTATCCGAGTTCCCCGTTTGGTTATTGAGAGCAATTGCGTCAAGCTCGTAGCTCTGGGCTAACATTTAGGAGTACTCCTTTGCTTCTCCGTCCCGACGCGCATCCGTGCCCTCCGTTTCCAGCGCAGACAGGGGATCCGCGCTCTCAGCTCTTAGTTGCGTCGCGTTCTGTATCCCCGCCGCGGAGATGGGATACACCATCTCGCGGTACTCGCGCGGATGGTGCACGGTACACAAAGATATAGGAATCCAGGGGCTCTCTTGATCCCCGAAAGCTGGCGCGAGCGGATTGTCCGTTGACGATTACCCCGATACAGCCTAGGACGTCACATGATGTATAATAAAGCAATGGATGTATTGTGGTCGCAAGGGGCTGAGCCCAATGGGAGGGTATTCGATACATAGGATGACATCCGGCTGCACATGCTTAGATCAACCGTCTTCCACTCATTCGTCCGTGTCAAGCCGTTCATTGACGGGCGAGGACAACCTCAATGAGAGTATGCATTAGATTGGGCCCAGACCGCCCGACGCGAATATTTTCGCGGTATTTATCACGGTCTCCTTGAGCACTGGATCTGATAGCCGGCGCCAGCTTGGTTTCCTTCCAGGCGTGGTGTAGGGGATAGGTGTAGGAATTTCCCTCCTTAGAAATCGGCACCCCCTGACAGAGACAGGTCCAACTATGGGAGAAAGGGTCGCGGATAAAGCCAAGTATCTTGAAGATGACCATACCGTCTACGCCTGGAAACAAGTAGCCTAGCGCGTAGCTCACCGCTCCCACGGTCCGTTGACACATCAGATTCGCAAGCCGGTTTACAGGCCAGTACAGCGAAGGCTGCGGTGCCATGACTAGAGGTGCGAAAGACGGGCTAGGAGTCACGTGTCCCTGCTTTGGAAATCTGCCTACACACGTGGTGAATCGCCTTCGGGGTCGGCGAGAGAACTTAGTGGACAATCTACCTAAGGGGCTGCAACTGACTTTGCGATAGCTATCGAGCTGGCATCCTCACCCCTAAAAACCATAATCTTGCGTAAGGGAGTGTTCGGCGGGCAGACATCGGTGCTTTCTAACCGCCGGCTACTGCGATGTTGTCTCGCAATGCCAAGAATGTTAACTAAGACGCTGCATAGGCCAGTATGATGAATGAGTAAATATACTAGCTCAAAACAATTTCCCTAGCGGTAGGTTGGGGAAGTCCGTAGTATATGCGGGAGAAACGAATCTGCACAACATCCAGGAACGATGGCGCTGGAGTGGAGGTATATATAGAATCGAAGGTGAGGGTAAAGAAAAGAGGGGATTAACGGTGGAAAAAGGGGTCCCCTTTTATTTTCTTTCCTTTTATCTTCAGTAGGAACTGGTGGCCCTCCATCCTCCAACGCACCACTGATAACTCTTGCATGTCTTTTATACTGATGTTCCTCCGCTAGAAGTTGGTAGGAGGAATGCTCAAACAATATGTAGGCATCCATAGCCTTAACAAGGTCCCCCAATAAGCTCGATATACATCTTGAATGGCCACTAACGAAGCTAGATTAAATATATTTCCGTTCTGGATTTTTTGCTGCAGCGAATCTCTGCTATTTACCCACAGCATGGATATTTCCGGCTCGTTGACGCCGTTGTTGACAGTGGCCCTCTTAACGTCAGTTCACAGAAAGTCTTTCCCTTCCAAAGTGTACCTAGATGGATGGTTCTGATCCCTCGACGCCTGGCACATGTGTGTGTGTGTGGCACACGGGCAGTCATTATACACCATTAACTAACCTGCCAACGTACTGGTATAGGGAATCATGTAAATACTTCCTAACAAGGAGTTTGAACAAAAACTGGATGAGGTTCATGATAGAATCTCCAATTTGATCTTGCCTGGATAACGACAACCCCACTCGCTACCTAAGATACCTAGGTATTTAACGTGTGGGTCGGCCATGATCGCCACCTCGATGAGACACTTTGTAGCGGATTAAGATAAGCGATAAGTTACAATGAATGGCCCATGCACCCAAGAAAAAATGTATTTCTGGTCCCTTGAAAGATACTTTACTACCTGTAAGGTACCTAGTCATTCCCTCCCCACCTCGATATGCGCGATAACGCCAAATAGATTTTTTTATCTCTGCTCTGCTTGTTTTCCCTCTCACATCGCAAAGTGACTTTCAATTTCACGCAGCAGGCGGTCCTTACACTTTTCTTCCTATTCAATCCCTGGAGGTCGTGTAATTCAAACTGAATTTGCCAGCTGCGATGTTCAAGGCTTCCTTGCAACGACATGCCCAGCTGGGCAATGTCGCCCGTCGTCAGATTGCAGCTTTTGCCTTGCGGCCGTCTCGCTCCCAGTCTCTGGTGATATCAGCCCCAAGATTATCGCAGACCGCCATACGGTCCAATACCCTATGCCAGGTCATACCGCGGTTTTACTCTGCTGAATCCGCCGCAGTGCGCGAAGATGGAAATTCCGCCTCTCGATCGGGACGTGTAACCCGCTTTTCCGATCTACGGAACCTGGGCGTCGACGAAAAGATAGTTGAGGCCCTCACAGAAGGCATGGGATATGAGACTATGACAGATGTTCAATCATTAACCATCAACCCTGCTATGAAGGGCGTCGACCTGTGAGCCGCTGCATGTCCATACCGGGTGAAGCATCATTGAAGCTAATAAAATACATCAGGGTCGCACAAGCGAAGACCGGCACAGGGAAGACCTTGGCTTTCCTGATTCCCGTCTTCCAACGAGTAATCAACGCCCAGCCCGAGCTTGCCAGGAGGGGTGGCTATCGTAACGCCTCATCAGAGGATATTCGTGCCATCATCCTTTCTCCGACCCGAGAACTTGCTGAGCAGATAGGAGTGGAAGCCAAGAAACTGGCACGAGGGACCAGCGTCGTCGTCCAAACAGCCGTCGGTGGCACGAGGAAGAGAGAAGCTATGTACAACATGCAGCGGAACGGCTGCCATATTCTAGTTGCCACTCCCGGAAGGCTTCAGGATATTCTATCTGATCCAGATGCTCGAGTCGCGGCGCCGAATCTCCAAGCCTTGGTGCTAGACGAGGCTGATCGAATGCTTGATGTCGGGTTTGCTGACGCCATTCGGGAGATCCTCGACTTGCTGCCCCCTGTTCAACAGGTTGATCGACAAACGCTCCTCTTCTCGGCCACGATTCCCAAGGACGTCGTACATTTAGCCAAGAGCATGGTCAAGACCAACAACTTCGAATTCGTTCAAACCATCAGCCCCGAAGATGCCCCCACTCATGAAAGGGTCCCACAACACGTTGTTGCCGTTAATGGCTATGAGAACTGGTTTCCGGCTATCCTGGAGATTGCAAATAAAGGAATAGAAAAGGCGTCGCAGGATCCTTCCGCTCTCCCCTTTAAGGCCATTGTCTTCTTCTCCAACACCGCCACTGTTGAATATGCCAACCAAGTGTTTAGGAGGACGTCTCTGGGAAACAGACGCTTCGGCATACCTATTCTTGACATTCACTCAAGATTGACCCAACACGCACGCACGAGAAATGCGGATGCCTTCCGACGTGCGAAGTCTGCCATCCTTCTCTCCTCGGATGTGACGGCAAGAGGCATGGACTTCCCCGGAGTATCTCACGTTATCCAGGTCGGCCTTCCGCCCGATCGAGACCAGTATATCCACCGAATTGGCCGCACCGGTCGTGCTGGTAACTCCGGAGAGGGATGGCTAATCCTAGCCGAGGACGAGATTAGGGAGGCACGCGCTCGTCTATCCGGCCTGCCGATCCAGCCCAACAACAGCCTAGAAACGGCGAAGCACGTCCCGGGACAGGATCAAGCCTCACAAGAAGTAGCACGTCATTTTGAGGAGATCTCCCAAGGCTATGAAGCAGCACCACGACGCATGTTCCGCGCCGTCTATAATGCGCTCTTGGGTCAGAAGATGGGCAGGTACCTCCGCGTCGAGGATCTAATCCGGCTTATGAATGGGTGGAGCAGCAAGGGCCTCGGCTGGCCGGAGCCGCCTGCTGTTCCCCCAAGGGTAGCCGCTAACCGGAACTTGAGGGGCATCCCGGGTGTTAGAATCGGACACGATGAAGAAGACGATGAGCCGAGAGGCTTTGCTAGCTTAGGTGGCTCGCGATCTGGTTTCCAATCCGGCCCACGTTCCGGCTCCCGAGGCGGCTTCCAATCCGGCTCGCGAGGCAGCTTCCAATCCGGCTCTCGAGGCGGCTTCCAATCCGGGTCCCGAGGTGGCTTCCAATCCGGGGGCCCGAGACGATCTGGTAGGCCTTCTGAAGACCCATTCGGGTCACGATTCGGTAGGCGAGATGACGGCAGAGGTGACAGACGATCCCGCATCGATACGAGGCCCTCTTTTTGAGGAACGTCGCTGCTGCTTCTCTCTCTGGTTCGAGACGGCACAAAAACCACGCTGTCCCATTCACCCCATTCATGTCTTACTCTCTGAGCAGTCATTTCAGCGGGAGATCAATTCCTCCCGCCTTGTATAGGAAAATACGAGGTCACGAATCATCATCATGTACAATAGCAATTCAAGCACGGAAGCCCGGTTGAGCAAAGCGCAAGGATATAGACGAGAGAACTATTAGCGTTTGCGCTTTGCGGATCATGTCTTTGGAGTTAAGGCTTCCGTGGATCTTACATCCGGTGCACGAACAGAAAGGGGGGCACTTGGGCCGGGGCTTGTCTCTTGGTTGGGAGACCAAAAGCCCAATATCCGGAGGGAAATCTCTACTTCTAGTTCTCGATTGTATCTTATCCATCGAACTGTAATGAGGGACTTAGACTAATGCGCTGTGTACGAAAACTTAAAACCTCCAAGGGAGTCGACTAAAGTGACCCTCCACGGAGATATATGCGACGGTCGTGTGATAAGGCCGAAGGGTTTATCAAAGAATATTTGACACGTTCAAGGCGTCCGGCTTTACCCAGGGGGGGGAGCCCGTGGGATACTATCGTTCAAGAACGTACACGAGAGAACTGGCCTAACCGGTAGCCCTGATGAGAGAGGACAGATATCGCCCTGTCCTAGATATGCACTAATCTACTGGAATTCCGAGTTGGTATCAACTAAAGTAATCAGTCCCAAATAACGCCCTTTTCCGAATGCGATGCGTTATAATATAGCCGACAGGGCCCGGAGGAGCACTCCGGGCGCACATAGACACACATACATACACCTATCCCCCCGATCTCCATTCTTAGTAAGTAGGTAGGAACTATTCCCTAATCCCGCCGCGCATCACCTGCCCTGCAGCATCATGTTCGCGTCCCAGCAGAGCAGCCGCTCGTCCCAGCCGACCGTCGCAACCCACCCGCCGACGCCGAACAGACACCAGTCGACGCCGGTGGCGAACTCGGTATGGCGGTTCATGACGCCGAGCTGGACGCCACCGCCGCCGCCCGGTCCCGGCCCCACCGGTCCTCCTCCCGGCGGCGGCGGAGGCGGCTGCGCCATGGTCGACCCGTCGGTCCACAGCCGCACCGTCATGTCGTAGCTCGCGCTGACGAGGATGTCGGCGGCGTGCGGGCTCCAGGCGAGGCGGCGCACGGCATACTCGTGGCCGAGCATCAGGGACAGGGGCCCCGCGGCCGGGTTCCGGATGTCGAAGGTCCGGATGGCGCGGTCGACGCCGCCCGCCGCGACCACGGGCTCCCGGTACTTGTTCCAGTCGTGCGTGAGGACCTCGGCGGGCACCGCGGGCGGCGGGGGAGGGGTGCCGGCGGCCAAGGGCGGGTGCGCCGGTGGCATGTGCACGGGTATCTTGACCGTCAGGTGGTACGACGCCGACACGGGCGTCCGCAGGTCGAACACGCGCAGGTGCGAGTCGGTCGATACGCACGAGATCAGGTGCGGGTTGCTCGGGCAGTACGACGTGCTGTACGCGCAGTTCCCGACGGGGAGGGTCTTGAGGGATTCCTTGCGCGCGGGGGACCACTGCTCGCCGCCGACGGAAAGCGGTGGCGGATCTCGTCAGCTTTCTCGCTTGGAAAATATTTCTTTCTTTTCGTCTTAAGAGGAAAGAGAAGAAAAGAGAGGTAAGGAAGGAGGGAAGACCAAAAAAAAAAAAAAAAAAAAAAAAAAAAAAAAAAAAAAAGGAAAAGACGTACGATCTTGACGGTTCCGTCCCACGAGCTTGACGCGAACGTGTCCTTGGTCACGGGGCTCCAGGCCACCGAGAAGGCCTCCCGCTTGTGCTCGTGGAAATTCATGACGGGGAAGTCGGCCACGTTCGTGTCGTACATCTTGACGGAGCCGTCGCCGCACGCGACAAGAAGCTGGTTCTCGTTGATCTCGGACCAGGCCAGGTCATACTGGGCGTCGTTGGTGTCGAATGTCTTCTCGATGTAGATCCCCTGCGGCCCCAGCCCCAGGCAGAACAGGCGGCCGTTGCCCACGATGCCGTAGTTGGCGGCCGACGCGACGGCGATGCGCGAGTCGTAGTACGGCGAGTACTTGACGGCGTACGGGTTGAAGCCCGGGGTCCGGAATTCCAGCATTGAAGAAGCCATAGTGTTCGTCTCAGATCCAGCTAGCTAGGTCCTAGGGACCCCAAGAGCACGGAAGGCTATCCGATAGCATTGAGTGTTGTGCTGCGGTCGTGGCTTGGGGACTTTTTGGACCTTTCCCTGCGACGAATTAGACAGCTACTGTAGCTGGATTTTTGGTGGGACGGAAAGATGACGCCGAATGATGGCGGGGGGGGGGCCTTGGCTTCAACTGGACAGTGAACATGTGCTAAAAAGGTACGTGTACAATACAATACCATGAATACCTACCTACAGCAGTATGCATTAGTGGGGGTTCTCCCGCGGTTACAGTAGGTATTATGGAGGTAAGTATATAGCCCCACCGAACGGAGGCAACTTTACAGGGCTTGCTGCCTGGCCTTGAATACTGTAAATAAATCAGTCATTCCGCGTGGTAACACTTTCATAAATGTAAACCAATGATGGAAAAAGAACTACTAATACCTGCTAGCCTGGGCCAAAGCCAAATACTTCTGGCCCATATAGAAATAAGCCAGGGATGAGACGTCTCGCGACAGCGATTAGGAATGGAGGTATTTCTCAAGGGAACGAAGCGCAAATCATCCGCCCTACAAGAAGCCTCGGGTCCGGATGATGATGGCGAATCCACCGAACTCAAGCTAGCAATATTATCTTCTCTGTTCCCCGATGTAAGTCAGGAGGCTTTACTCGAGTCACTCCTGGCTCATGATGGCTCCGTCGAGGCCGCTTCGTCCTCGCTCGCCGATGGTCAAGTGCCATCCCCCCAAAGGGCACCGACAAAAGGCGTCATCGGGTCTCAAACTTCTCTGAGATTCTTTGCCTCCAAGTCCTCAGACCGTGAACCACCAGTCTCGCCAAAGAAAGCGAAGCTTCTCTCCAAGAAGGGGGCGACTCTTCATCTCTATGACCCCGTCGACATAGCTGAACACACCCCCTGCAGCATCATCCACAACTTCTTGCCGCAGGAGGAGGCTAATGCTCTTCTCCGGGAGATGTTGGAAGAGTCGAAGACATTCGGGAAGGACACGTTCAAGCTATTTGACAACGTCGTCTCTAGCCCGCACACTTCGACTTTCTACGTTGAGACGCAGGCGGAACTGGATACGCAGAAACATGAGTACTTCTACAACGGTGCCAGGGTAACGGTTAGTTTCTCATTGCTGCTATAGTCCCCACAACCACCAGAATATGTGGTGTAATCAGACCGATAATGCTAAGGAGTATAGTAGGATGTTCGCCGGATCACACCGCAGCTCCTGCGGGTGAAAAGCAGGGTGCAGGAGGCTGTTAATGCGGAGATTCAACATCGCATCAATACCAAGTATCCCAACGGGCAGAAACTCAGGTTTCAGTCTCCGGATCCGTGGTCCCCCAATGCTGCTTTCGTCAACTGCTACGACGGTCCGCAGGAGAGCGTCGGCTACCACAGTGACCATTTGACGTACTTAGGGCCACGAGCCGTCATCGGATCCCTCTCGCTCGGCGTGGCGCGGGAATTCCGTGTGAGGCGTGTCGTCCCCAAGGACGCCGATAACAAGACCGCAGAGGACACTAATGCTGAAGGGCAGATATCTATACACCTCCCACACAATTCGCTTCTCGTCATGCATGCTGAGATGCAAGAGGAGTGGAAGCATAGCATCGCCCCGGCTCAAGCGATCGACCCGCACCCCATTGCGGGTAACAAGAGGATCAACGTCACGTACCGCGACTACAAAGCTAGTTTCCACCCCAAGTACACGGCGAGGTGCAAATGCGGGATCCCTGCGGTCTTCAGGGTGGTCCAGAAAAAGAAGGAAAACTATGGCAGGTACTTCTGGATGTGTCACGGCGGGAACGTGCCCGGCAAGGAGAACTGCACCTTTTTCGAGTGGGCAGATTTCGATGATGATGGAAACCCTAGTTGGGATAAGGAACGATACCGGAAATCTGTCTCCGGACCTAGAAGCAGCGATCAACAGCCCAAATCATGATTATGGCCACTCCAAGGTTCAAATATCGTGATACATGAATTTGTATTCAAGGCGCGAAGAGCTGAGAACACTATGGATCAAAACGGAGAGGAGATTATCTTTGAGAGCGACTGAAGGGCGAGACTTCCACCCCAATCTCGACCACTCCTCGCCCTGGTACTCATGACCATCCTATGGCTGAGGCTCGACAAAGACTGGAGGTCTACTGTAACCATCAACGCGGCTGACATTCAGCTCCTTAGTGTTTATGCCGTTCAAGAGTCTGATGTTGATCGGCTTCATATGCGCATGACCCAAGATAAAGTTCCTAACGTCCTCCGAAAATTTGCCAAGTTGTTCGTCGGTTAAGGCCTGTAACTCATTATGCACTGGGACTCCGCACGTCTTGCAGAACGTCTTGGGCCAAGCATGCGTCCCAAACGCGTATGCCCCCAGGTTTTCCTCGCCCTGAATCTCTACTTGCTCCTTACTTGGATAAATCCATATGTACCCATGCTGTAGCGCTGTCAGTCTGGTGCTGGGATACTCTGCAGGGGTGGGACGTCGGCACGCACTCTCCGGCAAATGCTACAGTTGCAGTCATAAATCGGTCCCTCGTATGTCTTGTCAAGGGCCTTGGTCTTCACGGCGACTCTGACAGCGCCGCAGTGGCAGCTTCCCGTGTAAAGTTTTCCGCCTTCCACCTCGGCCTTCGGTTCGGGACCTGTGTATGCAGGCGGTTCATATACTGGGGGGAACGAAGCCCCGTCCGCGCTATGGATGGGCGGCCAACCCGCTCGTCAGTCACCATCTCCCCAAGGGAAATGGCTGCACGGGAAAAGCTTACAAGCCTAGGTCCATTTTCCAGATATCCAAGCCCTGGCCTTGCTGGATAGCTCGCAGCTGTGGCGCCGTCAGCATTTTACACATCTCAGTGCGGGGGCGGCGAGACAAGAAAACTCACGCTCACGGCGATCTCGGGCTCCCGCTCCTCTCCTTCCTTCGGCGGCTGCAAATAGCCGGTGACCAAGAGGGAGACGCCGCACTTCGGACAGAACTACACACGCAAGATATTTCCCACCCTGATCAGCCCCCAAGTCCCGGACGCGCACCACAAACCCCGCAACCCCAGGTGTTCTCGCCCCGTGATAAGCAGACAACAAACCTTGTAGGTGAACGCCTTGTTGCCGAACGCGTAGCCCGTCAGGGTCGCCGGGTCCCCCTTGACGAACGTGATGTCCGCGCTTCGCAGCGGGAACTTCCAGATCGCCCCCAACCGGGAGCAGATGCTGCAGTTGCACTCCGAGGCGTTGATGGAGGACGCCTCGGGCAGCTTGGCGTCGAAAATGTAGGCCCCGCAGTGGCAGCTCCCGCGGTACGTCTTGAGCCGCGTCTCGGACGGCTGTTCGGAAGCCATTTTAGGGGTTAGGGCGGCGTTTCCGTCTAATAAGCCGTTTCGCGGTTTGTCAAATGAAGTTGAGGGGACCTATGCCGAACCGAACGATAACAAGGACTACCTAAATGTAGGGCTGGGAGTGAGGTGAGGGGGAGCTTGCAGCTCTTATACAGATTTCAAGCTAGAGGGTACTAGTATATCACCCGCCATTCGCAAGCAGGCTTGGCGTTCTGGGCTGAAGGCGGTCCCGCGGAAACCATGGCGGAGACACTCTAGACTAACATGTATATGCAGCACAGCAGGCAGCAGAATCCCATAGGGAATTACCAAGGCACTACGAGTAGCGCGCGTGAATTACATACGACTTCAAGGAACACCCGCGCGCCGGGTGCCGCGGGAATGTCACGTTATCAGGTGACTCACACGGCGGCTCTTTTCTCTTACTTTACCTGTATCGAGTAACGTCTCGGGGCTGGAGATCGATCCCACGAGCCCGAGATGTTGGAGTAGGTATTATATTTCGTCGCTCGAGATTCGACGACTTATCACAATGTCTTCGACCCGGGTCGGCCCGCAAAGGCACCTTAGCAGCAAATGGCATCTACCCACATTGTCCCCCCATCCAGCATGCAATGCTGATGTTACGTCGTCCGATAAGCGATGTCCAGTCTCGAGCTATGAAGATGGGAGAGACATCGGGGATTTGCTAAACTTCTCGGTAATAACAAGCCATCCCTAGCACGCCTGCAACCAATCCCCGCTCCAGGATCTTGTAAGACCACACCAGCAGAGCAAAACGGAAAGGCACCCCGGATTCCCGCAGGGGCGTCTCATGCAAAGCCACAACAGACACTGCAGCCCACTGATCGACGAGTTATTTTACAGCTCTCAAACTCCCAAGCCAAAAAGGAAAAAGCCAAGGAAAAGACGGTTTGACATCAGTCCATCTCATTTTTCACCCAGCCGCCGTACGATTTGCGACGCTGCTGATTTTGATTGATGTGTGATGGTCGTCCCCGGGAAACCAAATCAGAAGATCTGCGGATTTTCGAATTTTGTCCGGGATGGTAGCTTGATCGAATGAAAATCCGTCTTCGAAAGCTGTACCCTGCAAGAACCCCCGGCACGATTACTACCACGTAGCTCTAAGCGCGGCGTTTTCCCACATGCGACGCAGAAATGGGAAAAGTGCAGGCTCGCGATTCGAAGGGGCGCGCGTTATTGCCAGCCTCCCCAATATCTGATTACATACGGAGCCAAAAAATTGATTGGAACTGTTTGACACGCCACTTTCCCACCTAACGAACTAGTACTGATCCCCGTCTTCCTCCCCCCCTTCTGTGAGGCCAGTTTGTTGAGTGCTACTTTAACATATCTGATGAATTATTGCCCGCTGCAAGATTGCCCATCGTCAATTAACAACAACCCGTAACAAGCGATGGCTTGTTAATTTCGCGCAAACCGGTTTACCCCAAGTAAACCGCCGTTGACTGCCTGAGGCAATCTGCTCTGCGGCCCCCTCCAAGCGTGCGTATGCGCACGCGCGCCCAACGAACTGCCTCGAGTCCCACGGGGTCCATCGTCATTGCATGGTGCCACGAGGCTACACGGGATCCATCCAGCTTTGGGTCTCGCAGGACCCGCCGGGGACTTCTATCCGGAACATAAACACCAGACTCAGAACAAAGTGCTAGCAATCCTTCCCTCCGAATTGAGGGATTGAGCCAAACGTCGCGCTTGACGCATTACGGAACAAAACGGGAGCAAAGCAAACAAAAAGAGAGAGAGAGAGCGGGGGGGAAAGGGAAGAACAGAAACAAAGTCGGCCATGCCCCCTCTCCCGCGCGCGCGCGAGGGCGGCGCCCCCGATTACCACGGTATCCTCACGGCCCTGCTCCCGCGGCGACCCCTTTTCCTAACCTCCCTCCCGTCGCTCCTGCACCCGGACCACGACCGCCGGCCGCCGGCCAATGTCAGGCTCGAGCCCGAACATAAGCCCGTCGTCCCGCGCCTCGCGACGGGCGTAGACACGGTGCCGCAGGGATACGGCAACGCGCCGTCGGGCCCGGCGCCGGGGGCCGTGGTGGGCATCGTGCTGGGGTCCGTGGCCGGGTTCATCCTGCTGCTACTGCTCATCTACTTCTGCGTGAACCTGGGCGGGCCGCGGTCCGGCCCCACGATGACCACCGTCGAGGCGGCCTCGGGGTCCCCGCCGTCCGGGAGGAGCAGCGACCGGCGGCGGTCGCGGTACGCGGCGGCCGCCGGCCTCTCCGCCGCCTCGGTCTCGGTCGTCTCGCGGCACTCGCGCCTGCGGGCGCACCGCCGGAAGAGCCGCGGCCACCACCACGGCAAGCGCCACCGCTCGGACTCGCACTCGCGGTCGCGGTCGCGGTCGCGGTCCCCGAGCCTCGTGATGCGGCGCCGGCGCGACACGACGACGGTGGAGATGCGGCGCACGCGCAGCCCGCTCGCGGTGCCGTCGGTGCCGGCGGCGTCGGCGGACCGGATCATCGTCGAGGAGGAGGTGTCGCGGGGCGCGACGAGCCGGGGCACGAGCCGCGGGCCTCCGGTGCCGGTGCCGATGCCGATCCCGCCGCCGCCCGTGGGCCGCGACCGCCGCCACCACCGCGACGACGAGGACGAGGTCGTGGTCATCGAGGAGCACAGCCCCCCCGCGCACCAGTCGCGGCGCGGCAGCCGGGGCCACCACAAGCGGCACAGCAACGAGCGCAGGAGGAGCGGCGGCGATGGCCATTACCGCGACGTGGACCCATACCGGTATGCCGGCGGCGATGCGCCAATACGGAGCGTGAGTCGGAGGGGCAGCCCGTCGCGGAGGTATTCTTAATGATGAACGAGGAGGTTAAAGGGGGAGGGAAAACGATGTTCTGTGCTCCGGGCCGGGCTAGTGGAAGAAGCGCGGGCTTGTATTGGTGAGATATCTTCCATGTTGGGTATTATCTTTTGGGGAATTTTATTACGATATCTGGGCATGGCGTACGGGTTGCATTGGATGCGATTACAACAACAGATTCTAGTTAGTTACGTTCTTGTACGATGTACGATATCATAGGGGACGTTTTTGGACTCGGTTGTTGACTGGATCGGCTCCAGGGATGAACAGATATGTAGCGTGCTCAGCCGATAGAATACCCCCTTTGTATTACGCATCCAAACACCTCGGCAATGCCCGGTATACATACATATTCTACCAGCGCCGTGCTCTCGGGGACCAGCCACGATGAACTCCGTTTCCGTCCTGTAAGAAATACATGAAGCCCGTAGAGGCTCAAGTCTAATGTTCTTGGGCTCCTTATCGCCGTCCGCCCGAGAAACCTTGTCAAGATCAGAATGACCAGGCTGATGATGCAAGTTGGACAAACACGGGATGACAACGAATAGTAATGATACCCCGTCGTTCCCCGAACTTCCCAACTACGACAAAAAAGCGCCCGATCAATCAAGCGTCCTTCGTCCGCGCCTGCACCTGCACCTGCTTCCGCTTGACGGCGCGCACGAGGGTGACGGGCCAGAGCGCGACGCCGACGGCGCAGA
This sequence comes from Monosporascus sp. mg162, assembly GCA_004155945.1. Taxonomy (NCBI): domain Eukaryota; kingdom Fungi; phylum Ascomycota; class Sordariomycetes; order Xylariales; genus Monosporascus; species Monosporascus sp. mg162. Next base: position 251,968 of record QJNY01000008.1, read on the forward strand.
CGAGCGTGGCGAACAGCTGGCCCGCTATCCAGAGCAGGTTGCCGCCCCAGGGCGCGATGAACTTGAGCCACTCCTCGACGTGGTAGTGATCCTCCTGACCTCTGATGAAGAAGCGGCTTCTGTCCTGGTCCTGCTGCCGGTGGCCGTCGTCGGCAGCGGCGGCCCGCGACAGCGATAGCGGTCGGCCGTCCTCGCCCACGGGCAGCAGCGCCAGCTCCAGCACCGTCACCAGCTTCACGTCCTTGGCCTGCCACAGATCGAACGGCACGAACCACAGCGTGAACGTCTGTCGCATCGTCAGGTACAGCAGGCTCGCGCGCCGGTCGAAGACTGCACGTCGCACATACATGTAGTTAGTTGGTTTTATCCTTTTCATTTCCCGCCTCTTCCTTGTTCTCCTGAAGCTATTTGCTTTCTGGATAGGGGGCAGCGAGTAGCAACTCAACGGGGAAACAGAGGCAGAGGGGAGGAGAGGGAGCGGAAAAAAGAAAAAGAAAAAAAGACGTACCGACCGAGTCGATGGTGAACAGGATCTTGGGGCTCAGGATGCGATACCAGTTGTAGATCATCAGGACGAGCCAGCGCGAGTTCAGCGTCCGCGTCGGCAACGTCAACAGGGAGAAGGGGAAGGGGATCGCGCGGTCCCCGAACGAGGGCACGCGGCAGAGCGGGTGCACGAAGTAGGCATCCGGCAGGAAGTAGTCCTCCAGCGCCTTGGCCTGCTCCTCGCTGTTGCCCTGCGTCAGAGCCGTTATGATACCCGGGATCTCTCGGACGGGGTGATCCATGGTATCTTTGATTTTTGGAAAAGAAAAAAAAATTCTTTTTATGCACTAGGTACCTATCAATAGACTTGATTTTAACGCGTTTTTCAGGGACCAATTGAGAAATTGAGATTGCCGGAATGCTAGCACTAATATCGTAGCTGTGAAGCCTCGTCCCTAAGCGCTGGGTCTTGCTTTTAGAGATAAAACGAGTAGGCATGATGTCATTTCCAAACCCGGATCCCGATTGGCATGTGAAACGTGGAACGGTACTTCGGTACCTAATCGGCCCGCTCTTGGACGCCTAAGTATAAATCGCTTTCCTCAAATCGCATAACAAATAAATCGTCATTGATCGGGGTCCAATTAGGGACGGAGCTACCCTACTCGTGGTTTTTTCTTCGTCGCTGATATCGATCCTTTGACGTGAAAATAGTGCTCAACGGGAGGACTAGTGATTCCCTTTGGGCTTACATATGCTAGGTACCCGCTGTTTACAGATACGCACATCTGTGCCTGTTTTGCACCGGACCTGTGCCCTGATCTATTTTACCTGTTATCGGGACGGCTATGTATGCTGAGACGCATGCGGGTTTCAAGAAGCGCCATAAAAAGCCTTATGGAGTGTAGACGTTATGCCCTCTTTGGGTGGGGTCAGTATCGTTGACGGCGCCGGTAGACTTATAAGAACATATCAGTCCCCTTTTTACAGTATACGACTATAAGCATATATAGCAAAGAGCTCTGTATTCGTCCTACCAAGAACAACACCGCACCGCACCGTACCAGGTTAAGAAATGGGGAAAGGCGCTTGTCAACTGAGAACACGAGGAACCGACTCCGTCTGTCCAGAAGCCGCCGGATTAACACGCGTTTCGCTCACACGACTACTTGCCACCCAGGCTAAGCAGGCCAAGAATGAGCGAACTGAGCGGACATGTCGCCGATGCGCATCTCCATTCGTCTCTCCTGGGCGGGGACGCAACCTCATCTTCGCCAAGGTGAGACAGGAAAGGGAAAGAGGGGAAGGGGGTCGCCGACGAGTTTACTGCCTTTCGATGGAGAAGCTGAACCGAGCGAGCCAGTCTGCCGGTACCCCCCGAAGGGCTTACATAGGTATCGGTCACAACAGGGACCGCAGGGTGGAGAAAGGGGGAGTGACGATGGTCTTCCCCTTCCCCCCCCCATACACCAGTCATCACCATATACGCAACGCATAGTCCCCGCATGAACGGCCGCATGGGGAATTGGTACCGTACAACAGCAACTTACCGGTACATCTATAACGAACAGCGAAGTAACTTACCAACTTGGCTGGACGTTATGAGGCTCTACCTATCTATCCTTATATACATATATACATATTGTGAGCAGTTGTGGTGTTTGTTGGAAGGACGTTTGCAGGGAACAAACGGGATCTGTTTGTGGCCCTAGGATTGCAAGGACAAAGGAGCTGAAGGCTATATGTGGCTGCTCCCCCACCCCAGTTGTAGGACAGATCAGACAGCAACCAAGAGTTTCCCCCCCAGCCTGGAGAATTGCAACACTTTGCCGACACACATATATATATATATATAGAGAGAGAGAGGGGGGGAGGGAGAGAAGGAGAGAGACGCATCGCCGATTACGCAAATCGGCAGTTAAATACGAGCCCGTACTTCTCCAAGACCACAGCCCACGCCGTAATAATCCCTTTCGACCGTGGGTAAGAAGTAGACGACGGACTGACTGCCTACCTATACGTCGTCGTCGTCGTGTCGAAGGGGACCACGGAATCGCCCCTCGAGTGTCTTGCAAGAACCAGCACGTACAAAAATAAAAAATAAAAAATAAAAAATAAAAATTTTTCTTCGAGCGCAGATGGGGAGATGGGTGCTTGATATCGCGTGGCAGAAAGCCATTCATTCCCAGCCGTCAATCTATCCCTTGAATCTTCTACTTTCTTTCCCCCAAAGATACCTTATTCCCGTGGAGTCTCCAAGGGCAGAGAAAAGACAGAGAGAAACACAACGAGCTAGCTTTGAGGGTATTTTATGATACAATCATCATGACCGATAGATAGCACGCTTTTTTCGAGGTCCTTTTCTTCCTAAATGCCTCGTCCCTAGTTAGCTAGTGCTTGCTGCATGCCCCCTCGCACCGTCGCTTCTCATTTCTTCTTCCTCCCTATATATCTGCCCTTCCATTCCCATTTACCCTTAACTCCCATAGCCGACGTATAATGGTAACTAGATCTGACAAAGGAACAATCCGGTCTCTTGACCAGCTGAGCCCCCCCAGGAACTTTCTGCATCGCGTTGACATGACTCAACCCGGCCCTCCGAGGCCACCTTGCTGCCCGCCAAAGAAAAATCCATCGAACAGGTCAACCTGCTGGCCCTCGCTGAAGTCGTGGTGCATGGCTTCCCAGCCGAGCCCGAAGCCCATGTCCATCTGCAGGTTCGGGTTTGAATAATCCGTGCCCGCTTGTTCTTGGAGTCCTTGCAGAAAGTCCATGCCCTGCAGGTCTGAGTAGTTGATACCCCCAGGGTTGTAAGAGTTAGGAGATTGAAGCATGTTGAAATTTGAGCCTGGTGTGGTCTGCGGATATTGCGACGCCTGGGTAGACGGTGTCAGACTTGCTGCAGATGCCGGCGACTGACCTTGCCTGGGAGACGGCAAGAGCACTGGGTCGATGGCGGAATTATCAGCCATGCTGCCTACATCGGACCCGCTGCCCGTACTAAGGGCTGGGGCCGGCCTTGTTTGCAGCGTCGCGTACGCGTCTTGTTCAGCTTGGGGGTTCGGCATGGAGAGACGGTAGCTACTAGCTTGAGATGGAGTCGTCCGCGCCCCCCGCTGTATGGACGAGTAGCTATCGTAGGTCGGGGTGTCATAATGCGTCGAAGTACGAGGGGTACCATGATCTGCTGGTACACGCTGGCTGTGCCTTTGTCTCTGCGCGGTTGCTTCCTTCGAGTTGGCATATTCTCTCGATCCTCGCTTCTTTCGGTGCAACACTTGGCCAAAACCACCTGTGGATTGGGCCATCTTAATAGTGGCCTTGGCTGTACGATCGAACGCATCCCGACATGTTTCGGCAGGGGGGCATTTGCTGATAAGATCGGTGAAGACCGACGTAGCGGCCAGGATCGTGAAATCGACTTCGTCCATGGTCTGCACCGGATTCAGTTAAGGTCCACCATGAGAACAATGTTAGTACTTACGAGCCTACTTCTGACTACGTGGGAATGCCATATCGCGTAAAGATATGAGACTCCTGCCATAAACAGATGGTGGGTAGCGAGATACGTATAATTAACGAGTCCCATGACGTGCAGTTGTCTGTACAGTCTCAGGATCTTCTGGCCGGCCTCGGCAACCTTCAAGTAGACCCGCTCCTCGTCCTCTTGCTGTTCGGCAGTGTATACCGACGGGCTGTTCACCTCCTTGGAGGTGTTATACTCGCCTTCAAACATAGACGGCACGCTCAGGCTCTGGCGATAGAGCATAATGATCGCCTGCCAGTAGTTCAGCTCGAGAAACTCCGGGGAAAACGCGACGCCGGTTTCCTGTTTGGTTGGTGCCGAATTTTTCCACTCGTATAGACGCTCGTCGATATTGCGTCTCCAAGATCTGAACGAGTCAAACTTTTGCAGGAAAGGTAGACGCAGGTCGGTATGCATATACTCGTTCCTGAGGTTCTGCCCATGGCGCCTCGCTATTTGCGCCTGCTGATATTGCAAAACCTGTAGGATCTCAGACTGTAACAACCTGAGTCTGAAATAATGCTTCGCAACCATCTTGTACGAAGGCTCACCATCTGGCGGCGGCCCAGTAAAGCCCGCTGGTGTAATATAGCGGTCGTCTAACATCGAGGGGAATTCGGTCGTGATAACTTGATCTGAGATACCGAAAGGTCGTCCGACGCAAGCACTGACAAGCCTGTCAAAAGAATATGTGCACCACCAGAGCCGCCTTCTCATGTCTCTAACATACTCGCGCCGGCCCTTCTCACGAAGAAGGGCTTCGCGCGGTTTCTCTGTTGCGCCCTCGGTTTTGACCGCGCCTGTTGGTTCGCTGAAGTCGAACTCGACGTCTTTCCCATCTTCGTAATGGAGACCGAGGTCAACGGCCAGCCTCACCGCTACACCCACGATATACCTGCATTAACAAGCGCGTTAGCTGCACGGGCTACCACGTCTTCCAGTGTTATCACCACATACCATAACCCGGGTGGTACTGGGCGAAGAAGAGCAAAATTGGCCAACAGCAGTACAGCCTGTAGTTCTTCTAGTCCTCCGCCACTGTTGCTGAGACAGGCCTCGAGGTGGACAATGGCACTCGCATGATACTCCTCCGGCTGGGCCTGCTTTTTCCCTTCGTCGCCCGCCCTAGTCGACTGGGCCTGACCATCCATTATGATGCCGCCGCCTATGGCAAACACCATGTTCAACATGTAGAGCTCTTTCGGGCCGCGCACCCTATCCTCGTCGGCGTACGCGAGCTCGAACATCTTCATGAAGTCACAACGATGAATAACGGGGATTTGAGGGTTAGCATGCTCGAAGTACAGATTCACCAATTTCTCGGCGATCTCCCTGTCAGGGAACGGCGCGGGGTGGATCGTCGGTCTGGTGTGGAGGCCGAAGAACGAGTCTCGCATCGACGTGCCGGCTCCGTTCGCCGCTCCGAGTTTGTATGGCCGGATTCCTGCCTTGTCAGAATTCGACCGATTCTCTCCTACCGAGGACTGTACAGCCGCGAATACGACGCGGGCGAAAGACACGCCATTTGCAGATCCTAGATGTCTTTGGCCGTAACCCCCGCTATGCCTCGATGGCTTGCTCGGCTTGGGGATCCCGTCTCCATTGTTATGAGACCCGGCCATCCCCCAAGACTCATTCGCTTCTGACACTGCATTATTCGAGCTATCCGTAAGTGACTGGCCGCTACCTCCCTCGGCCCCGGGTCGCGAACAGTGTTCTAGATTGCTGGCTGGCGGGAACTGTATGTTATTGGCACGGAGGAGAGCTTCGAGCTGCTCGACCCGAGTTTCGAGGTAGAAGACGTAGCTACGAGACGATCAGCATGTCAGCGTGGCAGATGCGACAAGGTGTCTGCCTCAAAGGTGTAATCTACCGTACCTCCTCGGTATTTCCCTCTTGGTGATAGGATCATAACCAACGCAGGCAACTCCGGCCTTCTCACAACTGGCGCAGCTGGGTAGCTTCTGGTCGCACCTATTCTTCCGCAATCTACATCGGTTGCAGGCGCTGACATTACGGAAGCTACTACTTTGTCCGACTTTGGAGCTATGGCCGGTTCCATCGGGCGAAGTTTCGGTAATAGGAGAAGGCGCGCCTCCGACGATGGAACTGGGCGAATCCTTGTCCGGAGAAGACGGGCGTCGACGTTTGGAAGGGTGTGGCTCGGGCGAAGGTCGCGGATGTGACGACATGGTTGGCGCTTCCATGCGACCTCGACTAAAGCATATATCCTCTGATGTTTCCCCCTTACCGAATCCTAGCTGTCAGCGAGGCTGATGACAGCTTGATTAGGTCTGTAAACTGCTGATCAGTCGTGCGCAAGCTCGTGCAACCTATTGGTACGCTCGGCTGGCTGGGCTGATCGGCTGGCTATTGGTAGGAGCCAAGCTCCTTCGCGTCCATGTCACATGTAGGCTGGGATGTCTTCCTTTTTTTCTTTTTCTCCCTCCCTTTCCCGTTTCTCCCTCACTCTTTTTAGAAACGTCGGAACTGGGAAGATCGGCGGTACACGTTGTAGTACAGACGAGTACGAAACTCGAATGATCAGTTATTGGCGATGCGGGGGAGGAGTTTGAAACAATTGTCGTAGCTCAGGCCACGGGCGAAAGAGAAAAAAAGAAGACGTCGTTGGGGAGATGAGATTGAAGAATAAGCTGTTTAAACAGTAGAATAACTCAGTTAGGTGGCTTAGGCTAGGTATCCAGGATGACTTGTTCAACAATTATAAAAGAGAGCTCTTGACAGGGTAATCAACGTTCGGCTTAGGGAAGGCGACTCGCCCGATTGATGAGCAGAGAGACACGCCAGATACTCGCAAGCCGCTAGTATAGACGGGTGTGATTTGGAGCAGCTCGGCGGTTCCTGTCTAGCGCTAGGGACTTGTCGATAAGGAAAAAACCCGACGAATAGACTCTCACCATATCTTTGGTTGTTCCAGCACAAGGGGACTAGTGTGGAAAAAACCCATTACTAATTTAGGTACCCGTCTATATGTAGCATTTATATACCGGTACTATAACCCCACCTAAACTTCGGAGGCTTTGAGCATTGGCTTGTTAAAGAGACATCTGCGAAGTCGTCATATATACTCCGTCCAGGTGTTGATGAGAGATTAGAATGCCTTATCTGAGTTAGGTAGCTTCCGCTCTACCTATAACTCGCTCTGAGGGTACTCAATAATAGCCCCCTTCGTAGTTTACCTGCCTAGTTCGTGGTAGAATTATGTGTTATTTGCAAAGCCGCCGTCGCCCATCGTAACGGTCTGTCGTACAAAGTTAGTATAGCTGCATTCGTAAGAAGTGATATCAGTAGATCAAATATACTACAACTCTAATATTGACGGCGCAGACACGCAGACAATATCTACTCGGAACCTATCATATGTAAGCAGACAGCTTGGGGGTTAGGAGGCTTATCGGAAAAGAGTTTTCACTGACCCCCATCCCGCAGATCCGCGCTTATTCAATTCTTAGCCCACGATGTTTAGACAGGGTCCTCGCAAATCCTACATATTGGCGGGCAGTGGAAATAATCTTATCTCGTATTGCAACATTCCTCATACGCTGAACTTGAACAGCGACGTCTCAATATACACCGAGACCCGACTAGATAGTTATACACCAAAGCAACGAAGAGAGAACCAAAGAACCCCAAGTGTAGCCCCTCTGTATCCCCTGAATTCGAGTCCCTTTACCCAATACCCGATCATAGGCCTCCCACCCCCCAAACCCCCTGAGCCCCGCGGTGAGCCTTTCCTCTCGCCTGTTCTGGATGACATACGTGCGACGACAAGACAGACCGCACCCCAAACCCACATACGTCATCAACAGTGATAATACCCTAAACCCCGTGGTTTCATTCCCGTCGTTGTACAGAGGTATCGTCAAAAAGAAATAATCTCTCTCCCAGAAAGTAGAGGTATCTAGTCGCCCAACCCAGTTCTATGCCGTTGCCCGTTTAACGCCCTCGTGAGGTGAACCGAGATGGATGAAATGTAAACGCCAGAGATAAGACAACCAAGCTATTATACATCGTAGTAAGAATGACGCCGGACCGGATGCTCAGATTGGTCGTTGTCCAGGTGAAGTCCAGAGCCAGTCAGCGATTTCCAGAGACGCTGCTGGGTGAAAACGTGCTGTCCAGCATGCCCACGTTCTTCGACCGCGCCGACCTCCGGAGCAGTCAGCTGCATTATTCCAGCCGTCCAGCCTCCACATCGTTGTCATCGCCGACCGCATTGGTTAGATGGCGACGAGGCTCATGAATCTGGAGCCCAACGATGGCACCGCATACAGCCACTATGGCACTGCACCACCAGGCGAGACCCGAATAACCAGATTTCAGGCCGACGGTGTAGAGGATACCCGAGATGGTCGGTCCGAAGGCGCGGCATAGGCTTGCTGTGGAAGCTGCCACGCCGTTGATGGTACCTAAAGCGAGACGGCTCGGCGCCGAGTCCGTGGTAAGAATAGCATTGCTCGGGTACGCCATATTCGCGAAAGTGCATTTCCAGACTAGAACGAGTCCGACACCGGCTATTCGATAACTCTCCGGCAGCAGCACGAGATACGGCGTAACCAGGTATAATGCGAAGTAAGCAACGATCAAGAAGCGGAACAGCCGGAGCGCACCAAGACGCTTTATGACAGCTGGAACTAGGACCATGTTGATGATTAACGAATATACTCCCTGGGCGCTAAGGATGATGCCGACGGTTTTGCTGTCGAGTCCAAAGCCGTCCACAAACTTGAAAGGTAGCGACATGGGCGCCCGCTGTTCCGGCGCCTCTGTGCTGAGGAACACTGGAAATAGTTGATCGAACGTCATTGTATGACTGGAAACGAGTCAGCCGGGCGGGAACTCGCAAGTGCATGACGGATTAACCTACAAAGCAAGGATACCGAACGACATGATATTCAGAATCACCGGTCGGGTGAAAACCCTCGCATCCCTGCTGTCCTCGCTGTCACAGACGGCTTCCAGGTAAAGCGAATCTCGTGGGACGCGAGTAGCAAGCGTGGACTTGAGCAAAGGCGAGTTTTGGGGCGAGTTCTCGTTCGTTCGATAGCCAGGGAGCTGCTCGTCGTGGTCCATGAGCGGCTGCGTTTCGGCCATCTCTGCTAGCTTCGACTTCTCGCCCCGGACGTCGGTGCACTTTAGTAAGCAAGGTATACAGGAGAGGATCCAGTTGCCCAATTCCAAGCCGCGGTCTCTCCTCGACTTCTTCTCGGCGTGTGTCTCCTCTAGAAACAGGATCCCATTGACAACTCCGATGAATACGATCACCGCACTGAATAGGTTAGGAAGCAGATATGGAAAGCGTTCCCAGATAGTCCCCGGCGTGAATAAGTTGGGGTAGCTGATACACGGTCGGGCAAGCGCACCGCCGATCATAGGGCCGACAATCGATCTTTCCCCGAACGTCAGACAACAGCAATCGGGCGCCCATTTGAACCGTTGTATCCACTTACCCTAAGCACCATACAACAGGCATAATGGTGTAAGCCCGAGCTATAGCTCCAGTCAGACAATGGACACCTCAAATTGGATCCCGAAGTTGAACTCACGCTGGTGTTCTTTGACAGTCACCAGTTCGGCCACAGTCGTCTGAAGGACTCCCATGTTCCTGCTTCCATCTTAGCACAAATCCCTGCGAACTTGAGAACCAGCGCGAACCATACCCATTCAATAACCCACCAACTGCGCGGGCAATGAGAGCAACAGTGAGGTTTGGGGCAAATCCAAAGATCAAGACGCTCAAAGCAGTGCCGATAAGGCCCGTAAGCAGCACTGGCTTTCTGCCGATCTTGTCGCTCAGCCGTCCCCAGAACAGACCCGTGACAAATTCGGCAAAGGTGAAGGCGGATGTTACCATGCCAGCGTAGAAGGAGATTTTGCTCTTGTCCTCCGTGATGTGAAAGTCCTCAATCATGAAGTAGATATATGGGAATATTCCCATAAACGCAATCGGCTCACATATCCGACAGATGGCTATGATAACGCATTAGCTCGAGAGATCAGGCTTGCCGCCCTTACGCCTGGGCATGGCTCGCTGTGGCAACATACCTAAGACCAGCATCTGCCGCCTCGGAAACGGCGGGAGGTGCATGGTTTTGCTGCCGACTGTTGATCCCATGGCCCTTATGATGAAAGACGGAACTCCTCAAAAATCCTAGATGCTCAGATTGTCTCTTGCATGGGTGACTCCCTCTCCGCTGCAACACGCTGTGATCGTGGAATCCCCTTCAGCACCGAACCCGGGTCGAGTATCCGTAGTTGAGATGTGGTCCCCTCTATGACTGGGGTGTCCGAAAGCCGATGAAATCAGAGTTGACACTAAACCTTAAAATGCGGCTGGAGGCGGGCGGCAGACACAGCGCTCTCGGGTTGTAAGAGACTTTAAGTATAAGCAGTGACTCTCGAGAAACATCAGTGAAAGAGCCTTGGGATAGTCGAAGCAGGACTGAATAAGTACTTGCAGGGCTGACTCGTTAAATCTGACGAAAGAAGACAGAAGGATGAGGGGAAGGAGTATGGGAAGGACACGACAGTAATAATACTCCCAAAAGGGAAACATAGCAGACTGGATCCCGGGCCATGGTGAGGTACGAGATCTTAGTCACTTTATTTTAAGATTGGAAGCGGCGGTGACGAAACTCAGGCAAAAGCAAATATGAGCAGGCGTGACCCGGACGATTACTTAGACGATGATCCTGTAAACGGTACCCAGCCCACGGCGGTGATGGCTCCCGAGGGTATGGGGACTATGGGAGCTCGGAAGCAGACCCAAATCGCTGGATTCGCTGAACCCCGGTGTGGATTGAGTGGAGCCTTGTCCCAGATTCACGCTTGATTGTCTCCTTGACGAGGCGGTACCACGGCAGTACATAAGCTTGGCTGCCTGACAGCCGGGTCTCTCTGTAGAATGACATCGTGATTAGGAGGGTTAGAGCTAAGCATGGAATGCGGTTCAAGAGAATGGGTCGACAAGGACGTTCCACCCCCCAAGATCCCTGCGCATTATAAGCTCCATGGCTCTTACAGGGAGTCGGGGGGAAATAGAAGAAGGTAAAAATAATATAAAAAAGACGGTAGCTGAGACATGCGCTATTCCTGGCCCGGCTAGGGCGAGGATGCCCTTTGCGAGCCACACAATTTGCCGGACCAGAGTCAATTTCATTGGCTTTCGGTCTCTTTTCTTTTCTTTTTCTATTAAGCTGACTACCACCAACAAAGCTGAAAGGTGGATCAGTTAGGTCCGCCGACCGTTATTTAAGAGCAGAATGTACTGTCCCGAAAGCGACATGTAACCACGTCCGGGGGTTTTAAGGCGGTGAGAGAGTTCAGTGTGTATGACAGTCTAAGCCCGGCTTCCCCAGCTCTGAATCATACAATCGTCAAAGCCTGTTGCAAGTTTTGAGGGTATTAAGAAAGAGGCGGTTCCTTGATGGGCGGATCTGGCCAAGGCCAGTCAGAACGTTGAGTGCGACTCCGGTGAAGCCTGGGGGCCATTGGGTACAAATGGGTGCAAGCCGGTCGGTCCAGGAGCCGCGACGCGGCGTTAAATGAGTGGTTTATAGGTGTAATCCTCGGTATGTATTCGCAAAAAGGAACGAGGAGGAATAACAAGCTGGGCGCAAAGGAGGGGTGTGCTGCAGGTTTGCAACCGCAAGCAACATGACGATGCATGCTGGCACGAGGCTCATCAGTGCACTTGCAGCGCTGCCCTAGGTGGTGCTTGGCACCTATCAATGAGTCCCGGAACGTCGGAACCTTTCTGTTGGCATCGGCCGGGGACCTACCAATGTGGATGCTGTGATTCGTCAGAAACACCGTATTATGCTTCACCGAATGCAGCATGCCGAGGGTGACAGTACTCGAACCGCCTATGGCCTTTTACCTATCGACTGTCTCAACGCTCTTCCGGCTGCCTTTTTCTTTTTCATCACGTCAGACCGTCGGCAGCCAACAAGGCAGAGACGCAAGGGGGGAACTGGTTGGAGGTCAGCGCAACCCAAAGGCCAACCAAGTGAACGGCCCCCACCGCATCTTGTTACCAACCATGTATAACAAGGTTTATATGGACGTATGTGAGTGTATCTCAATGCGGCGGGTAGATATCAATCAATGCAGGCTTCATTGCATTGCTTCTTGTGCCGATCGCCAGATGCACGCGGGCACCTATCAGAATATACACCCACAGCACAGTGATACTAGAAGGTGACTCATTTACCATTTGTGTCCCGCCAGATGCAAGGCGGTCGTAAGATCTCCCCAGAGCGCGTAAAGTATTTTCCACCGGATCCTCCAAGCAAGATATCGCCCGATATAGGCCGGGAATGGAAGGCCGGGCTGCCCAATATCTACCTACGTACTATGCAATATTACCAATGAATACATTTGGTAAGCATGCGCGAGAATGCTTCATGCTACGTATGACGTTGACTCCGTGTTGTCGAAGCCCATTTGCTACCCACGCGAAGCAGGTTAGGTACCCAATGTACGTACACTTAAACCCTTGCTAGCTGTAGGAGGTTCCGTCAGTATCCTGTCCAAATCTTTTCTTGGATGCGGTCACATGCCTATCTTTATCTCTTACCATGCCGTCTACTATGAAACCTGTCAAACGGTACAGGAACTAACGTACGATCATGAGCTCATGAATGTTGAAAGATCAGGGCTCTTCCTGTAACCCTACAATTCAACTGTGGTTTGGGTGTATGGCAGCAGCGACGAGGAGTCCCATGCAAATCCTTACATGATTGGACTTCAAGTACTACATACCAGCCCGTGTCTTATCGGGTAGTGCATATGTAGGTAATGCGTAAATTTTGAGAACGCCGAGAGGAGGGGGCGGGAAGAAGAGTCCAAGAAGCGGGTTCCTGTCAGAGCTTTGTGGCTTGCTTTCAAAAGCGAGTGTGTCTGTGCTAGTTGCTGACTGGTATCTGGACCTGACAGAGGCGCCACAAATCTCCCCTGATGCCACGCTGATGGGGGGACAGGACGAAAATCATGGCTATTTTCAAGAATCAGATCAGGCCTGATCCCTGCCCGCCCATGTGGCAAGCGCTTAATCGCATATGGGCCGTGGTACGTACCGCCGTTTTGAGATGAGTGGGTTCAGTCGTTTCAGCTAAAGGGCGTTGCATGTGCGAACTACAGTATCAAGGGGGTATCTCGTGTTAGTTGCCTCCACAGCCCAGTTGTTGCGAGGAGAGGTTAAAATGTAGAGCTCTATAGAAATTGTATGGGATGTACATAAGCCTCTTGCTTCCGGATCGAATTTTAGCAGTTCCCGATAGTGTTAAACATGACGGAACGATTGGATTACGTCTATTCGCATACAAACTCGTACGCGGGCTTACATCAACGTACGGTACAGTGGACCTGGTGGAGGGAACTAACAGAAAATGCCCCTGCGTAATGTAGATCTAAGATTTCAACCTTAACGGGTCTACGAGTTATAGGCCCTAGTCCACGCCCGTATGTGATTGTACCTACTACCACACCTATCGCCTACATACAAGAGAAAAGTCGTGGAGAAGACAAGGCTGTCTATCGATCCGATCTATTCTAACGCCAATGAGAGGAACATCCCAGATGAAGACCACACCGCAAGTCGGGTATCGATATCGTTCTTTGCCCTAAGACCTGTTCTGGGAGGAACTGACGCGAGATGCAGCAGCGAGAGCAAATCAACCAAGGACCTACAAAATAGTGGCAAGCAACATGCAACAAATCTATTGCTAGCATTTTGCACAGGTCACGAGGCAATATACGGGCATGTCGTGATCAAAATCATTGACGCACTTTCTTAGAACCCACTGATCAAAAGTGTGTCAGTACTTGGATGACGATCTGACGGGGTAGGCTTCCCGGGATTCTTTTCTTATTTCCCCCTTCCCCCTTTTCCCCTCTTCAACTTGTTTTCTGCTTTCGAACACATCACTAGACTATGCACAAGCTTCATCCTATCTCCTCGGGCGCCATACGTCAGACAGTAACCGGTAGCGGCAATCACGCTAACTTAAAATGGCAGCTTATTCCATAAAACGTCGATTTGGCGTTACTTGACTGGGTACAAAATTCCGATTTATTCCAGAGCTAGACCCAAAATGAATTTACCGATAACTGACTGACCTTATGGCGCCCGAGATATATTGGCCTCAGAATACATACATCTGAGAACAAGGGAGGACCCTAGCTTACAGTATCCACCTTATAAGAACCGGGCTACTGGCCCAGCGAAACGGCAGTGCCGAGTATCTTGTGTCGCGGAATGAAGTCCCTGCTTCGACTGGGATGCCAAGTCTCAAGTACCATCCGTGTACTTACGACCCTCGTTCGTAACACTTCGATATGGTCCATATCAAGTTTATTGCCGGCGACGGCCTTGCTGTTGTTCGAATATACGTGGGGCTTATCAAGTCACGCTTGCCTTTTCAGGAGATCAATTCGTGCAAATGCGTATGCCCTGGTGTTCATCTGACCTCAATATTCCTGTACGATTTTTTTAATCCGGTCCTACTCACCCAGCTGTCATCCCCCACGTTTCACCCTCCCTCTATCTGAAGACCCGTCCATTGTAGCACTAGGGGTCTATCATATTGCGTATGTGGTAGGTATTGTAACAAAACACCGACGGTGACTAACGTTTGCTAGAGGCCCATGGTCCCGGCTTGGCACAAATAAGATATATCTCCGTTTATCTCCATATGTATGTAATGTATGAGACAATAGGGGCATCTCCCATCAAATCTGACGGCGCATATGTATGTCGTGCAGCGATGATGCTTCCAATTTAGACATGCACTCCGTTGGGGTGAAGCAGTAGAGCCAAGGCCCTTGGTCTAGGGGTTACGACCAAAAATAATAAATTTCCCCTATTTTGCGCATCATATATTCAACCAGCGTTAAACCGCTATCACGGGGAGCGCGACAAAATCGTACCCGGCGACAGCTGGCACGAGAAGCTCAGCGCCATTCCTTTTTCCTCTTCTGTGTCTTCACCGCCTTGCTGTTAGGCGTCGTTAAACAGGTATTGTGGAGTTTATTACCGCTGATGGATGTTCTTAGAGAGACTTCGATTGCACGCATACAAAGTTTGTCCATTGCCGACTCAAATAGCATTCTGTCTACCTTGGAATGAAGGACACGTTGCCGAGTCTCGTGGTTACATACGTTTTTCGTACGATCCGAAAACAAAAAGGAGAAGCTAGTACGTTGTACCCGCGTTGTCCGTTTGATGGAGAAAGAGGTCAGTTCACATGATGAAGCGCGGAGGGTTGTGTCGCCCTTAAGGGAGACACCCGAGTGGACAATCTCCCCCCCACAACAGGCGCCTTGTGGGTAATCTCTCTAGCGCCTCGCAGCTGAGTGAAAGCCTTGAGGGGACTAGAGGCTACGGATGGCCTGCCGTCGGATGGCATCCCGTTTCGAAGAATCACGCTCGAAAAGTGTTTCCCGGGTTACACCCTGCTCGGAAGGCTGCACCATTCGTGTCATGGAAGCATTGGAATTGGGAACCCATAGTGGCGGGCGATGGTCGCTTGGGGATCCACCGAGCTAGAAGCCTGTTAGAATGTTCTACTCGCCTTCCACGCATTCCAGACCCGCCCATCGCATCTGCGACCAAGTGGACCCTTTCAGGGGGTCGGGCTCGTTAATCTAAATTATGAATTAATTACAGGGGTGAGCGGGACCGTTGATACACCGAAAAAACCTCCTCCACTCAATTTTGGGGGCTCATTGACTTTCGGATTCCCAGAGCGAGTATTGCTGACTAAGTCTATCATGCTGGTGAGCGTCTGCGTTGCGACTGTTTTCAGCCACCGGAACATCCACTGCCCACTCGTCTCAAAAGGCTCACACTTTCAATTACCCACAATATGGAGATGTGGTGCATTTTGGTGTTGAGAGTGGATGCCGGATTGACCGGACGAAAAGAAAGTGATCCCAGGATACCGTGGCGACAACACTATTGCCCAAGCGAAATGCGACGGAAATTGAGTTGATGCCATCCAACCACATAACCAAACAGTGCCATCGTTTCCCTTTTCGAATTTAGGTAGCGCCCCATATAGGTATGATCAAGCAAAATAGAAGCGACTTCATAATCCTCAGAAATCCACTGCCGGGATAGAATCACTCGTGATCATATGATGCGACGCTTGCTTCCATTCAACCCCTAGCAAATATGAACGTGTGCATGGATCGTACGGGACCGAATCGATGCCGCAATCGAATGGGGATATCTATTCTCTGGTATTACTGCTTCTTTTGCAAGTCATGAGGCTTACTGATGCTACCCAAACGCCTCCACTTGCCTTGGCGAATAACGGACACGAATAACGGACATAATCAGTCATCATTCCGCCGGTGGGTATGCAGTTAGCCCGTGTTCTAATGGGTTTCAACGACCCTTTTCCGTAACCCGGCCTGGCCTTTCTTCCTCTGCCAAAGAGGCGGTCTCTTAAGACAGCGTCAGTGTCTACTTGTCGCCTACCGCGGCTGCACGTAATAGGAGAATACAACAACTGCAGTCGATAACAGCGCATTTAGGAGCAGTTCGGTTAGCTTCCGCAGATTATTATGGCCTGTGCCACCCCTATCCATCAGCAAGACAAAAGTGGAACTGCTAATGCTGGTGTGCCTATTATTTAAGTTTCGATTTAATCGGTTAATTTTAACGGACGGCTTTAGTATTAGTTAGTTAGGTTATTAGTATACGCCCGGATACGGTGTTAAACACCGAACTTAACGGCTACGAAAGCAGCAACGATAACTTCCAGTTGTTTCCTTTAGCGACAGTACACTTTCTGTATTATTATTCTAAACTAATTAAAAAAATGTTAATTACTATTACGAAATTGCAAAGCGATAATAACAGATGTTTTTATTGAGATATATAACCAAAAAAGATGGCTTAAAGTTACGCTAAACGACTCGAACGGGTTTGCTAACGTTGAATGCTGATTCCCCATAGATGCGTGATGCTGAAGCTAACCGAACTGCGTCTTATCTTATTACTCTCTAGGAGGCGACAATCGATTCCATTTACGAACACCATAAACTGAACCTTGACAACCTCCTTTAGGTAGGTATCCGAGCAGGCCGGAGTGCATTATCTTGATCCCGGGCTCCCTAAGCCAGGATAGTCTGGTCCCACAGCAACAACAACATTAACAAGCCGATAGGGATAAGTACCAAAAGATCTAAATGCGAAGGAATTTTGAAGGTCGAGCGCCAAAAGCCTAGAAACATATTGACTCGGGCCGGCACTACGCCACAAACAGTGACGTACAGTAAAAATCAGGTGAGTGGCTGCGGTCCCTAGAACTAAATTCTTAGAACGTACCTTTAGCGCCCATGTAGCGCCCCTCCGGCTGGAGTCCGTTCTGCCATAGTGTGCTTGAACGGGGAATAGCATCTACAAGCCACGATTGAGGCTGTGGTCGGTCCCGGAAGGTACGTTTGCACACTTTTACATTTGACCTTCGTATACATGAACACTCTTGGATGTATTTATCAGCAATCACCTCGAGTTTTTGTGTTGCTTAGGGTGTTTATGGCCGTATCGTGGTATCAGCTAGTGCACGAAACTGGCCGACTGAAAGGAAAATCCGGGCATCTACCATGTGGAGAGATGCCGCCTGAGGATGGTAGACCTACCCATCATACGTAGTACAACAGATTAACGTTAGGAAACAAAATTCGCCAAGCGTACTTTTGCATGCAACCTATTCAGATCGACTAAAAAGGTTATATCGTCTACCTACTGGATTTAACACTCTGCACATAGTGTAATGTAAGAGACACGAGATTGAAAGCTGGAAGTACATACTGCTACCACCTCTTTAACATACCTAGCTGCCTATCCAAGCATAATAAGACTGTACCCCCTTTTCTGGCGGGATACGACGTTGATGAGAATTAACAAGACAAAGGGCAAAATATACTCGCACAGTTACACAGGCTCCACTTTCTAGGCTGAGAACGGCAAACTGTGCCTTGACTCTTCTGTATGCATGTCAATGATCTTGTCATCTCGCTCGTCCCAATCAGTTTAATCTTGCATTCGTACGCCCACTTACTACGTATTAGGACACATGACATGAAGACAAGAGCGTTGCCTCAGGACAGTTGCCTAACGCGTACCCGAGATGTGGTAGCCCTCGCATCAGACAGGGTCACTACGTAGTCCTCCGGCAAGGGGTGGCAAAGCCCGCTGGGGATCGTCATCATCACCGAGGTCAATCGGGACCACACTTGTATATAAAAAGCGCTAGACCAATAGTTGAAAGCTTATTAGCCTGGTGCGACCTGAAGGATTGACAAGCTCCCTTTGTGTCAGCGTCCTGATTCCCTCCACAGTTAGTTATACCCCACGGAGCCGAATATGACTTATTAACCAAAGTGGCGTGATTTGTATCTGCAGGTTCATCCCTAAGAAATACCAACGCACACGTGGCTCGCGCGATTGCCGCGTATAATATCGTCCACGCTCCGCCATGTGATAAGCTGCATTGACAGCTCACGCCCCGTGCAGGGCCGAAAAGACCGAGAAGTGATTTAGCAAGTTGCATCAGCCCAACCCTGTTCGAATATTGCTTACGTTGCCATCCATGCTTCTGCGGTCGCCGTACGCCAATGATGAATTAAGGTCCTCGGTGAGCTCTCCTTGCGCGGCGGGCCCAGCCGAGCTGAAGGAGGATATGCGCACTGCCTGCGATATGGGGGTACTTGGTATGCCGTGTCCCTCCCCTCGCGCACCAATCAGCGGAGAGAAGGGCTCATGAACTGTTGGTCGTTGCATTACACGGGTCTGCTCTGTCCCTGCCTGCCCTGTTCACGCCGGATGTTATGAGCTCTGTAGTATAGCTCTTGAATTATCGGGCTGTGCCGCGCTTAGCCCCCACCAGTGAGCTGCAGAGAGCTTCGAGGTTGCTTGCCCCGATGCCGTGGTGCCTAGCTGCAGGCCCTGGGGTGGATATGAGGTCTGTCTCGGCGCGACATTGGCGTGAAGACGATGGGCAAGCCCAGTGGACCACGGCCCGCGGCGGCATGGCGCATCACACATCTTACATCTCACAGAGTTCTGGCCAGCCCCCAAACGTACATCGCCGTGGGTGATCGCGGGGTCCATTATTAAAAGAGGATCACCTTATAATCACACCCCACCACATCCGTAGAGGTACCAAAGGGACGGTGATTCCCGCAGTCCGACCTTATTCAAATCTGCGGGAGCTACAGAGGTAGTGGTATCCTCTGGCCTCACCCAACGGGGTGGGCAGGCACCCGACAAGGCCTGCTTGTTGCTTCAGGATCGTCTGCGTCCATATCTAGTACGTCGCCTACTCGCTGTTCAACCCGAAGATGTACCGGTGAGGATCGAGTCAGCTTACACGCCGAAGCGCTGATTCCGCCAATGCTATCAACCATCTTTTTCGCCCCGGTGCCACTCTTACTTACCATGAAAGGTTCGAGAGGGCATAGTAAACCACTTGCAACCTACGCTTGCTATGAAGCCACATCCATGGTCAAGCGGGGATGTTATAATAACTGATGGCAGAATTAGTATACAGTACTAATGTTTCGCTCAGTCGTGGTTCGTGCCACAAATCTACTAGTCCGGGATTCGAGGAACAGGTGGAGACCGGGGTCGAAGGTCGGCGCCGCGAGCGGCTAATTCCTCCCTTCCCTGCAGACTCCTACTTCCACACGGGGTAAAAAGAGAATGCGACCAGGACCGGAATTAGAGTATTACTCGATATATTCGATCAAAACTAATGCAGGCCAAGGGGCCCGTCTTCCGGGTTCCCCAGACGGAATGGTTTTCCTTTTCCTCTTATTTGTTGCTACAATAGCTTCCTATCCACTTAATCAAAAATAGCACGTTCCTTTGGCGTTAGATATGATCCGTTGCATTAGCATGTGCTGGCC
This sequence comes from Monosporascus sp. mg162, assembly GCA_004155945.1. Taxonomy (NCBI): domain Eukaryota; kingdom Fungi; phylum Ascomycota; class Sordariomycetes; order Xylariales; genus Monosporascus; species Monosporascus sp. mg162. Next base: position 271,922 of record QJNY01000008.1, read on the forward strand.
TGCATTAGATTGGTCGAACTTATCGAGTTAATACTGTAGATGCCTAGATCGCCTTCGCAGATATGCAGAACAGCCGGAGTACATACGTGCATGACAGGCGGGTATCCTTTCTCAGGGGTTTTTCTTCCCCCCCGCCGGTAGATATGAGGTTACACAATATGGCGAACTAGACTGGGCCCCCCTGGATAGCTTTCAATGCAAGGCGCAGACCTTGCGTGCCCGCCGCCCGGATGTGGTACACGCGAGCATCGGCTAGCGCCGTATATGCCGCGTGCGTCCGTCTTTTCCGATCAGGGACGCTGCATCGGCGGTTTCAAGCCAGGCGAACGTAACCGCATCTTGGTAACGCGCAGTATCGCGACGGTCGGTCACGCGGCGAGGCCGGCGGAAGAAGCCGGCAGCGGGACCCCCTTCGCGACAAGGCTGCAGGACAGGATGCTACGTACATCACCGCGTATTTCCCGATCGTCGTACAACTGTAAGCGACCCTCGTGCTGCACCAAGGCAGCATACAGCTAGCCCCTATCGGGCGGTCGGGCTACGCATCCGCTGTTACACAAGAGCGCGTGGGAAACGGAGAAAGAAGACCGTTTCTCACCCCCCTTTCACTCCAGTCCCGCCGGTCGCCCACTCAGTCAATCAATTTACCAACATCGCACCAGCGTTCACCTAACGGCAAATCTGCTGATCTAATGATGTGGGATACACGAAGCGCATCGCGGCCACTGCTCCGGATGCGTCCCGGCGCGGGGGGGGGGGGGGGGGGGGGGGGGGGGGGGGGGGGGGGGGGGGGGGGGGGGGGGGGGGTGT